>CM041779.1:215779080-215814183 GCA_023374045.1 Limonium bicolor | reverse complement strand
CCTTAGAGTGTCCAAATGATAGCTAGGCAATCAATTGATGGAATTTCCAACACTCCCAAAAGCATGGAGGAGCCGACTGAAATGGAAGAAAATTTTCAACGTGGGGAAAATTTTCCAAATTGCAAGAACAAGCTAAAAATGAGTAAAGCTCTTGCTTATAATTACCTTAAGGCATCAAGGAGGTGAAGGAGAGTCAAAATCAACTCCTCAAGCTTCAAAAGGCCCAACACCCAAGGAAGTGAAGGTGGAGGAATCAAGATTTTGTTGTGTGGAAAACGAAGCCCTTGACGATACGAATCTAACGGTAGCATTTTTGTGCGATTCGTTGAAGAAATGAACAAGTTAGAGGAGGAAGATGATGGAGGTCGTGAGCTTCCTTCTCAAATCGGTAATATTTACAGAGGAGGAAGAAGAAGATCGATAGAGGGCTGGGCAAAACGTGAAATAAGGAAAGAAAGAAAAGGTGAGAGAGTACTTAAAGCACTTTTACTATTTCACTTTTGCTTTATTTATTTATCTTGTCATCTTATTACTAAATAACTAGCAAGCATATTAATGTGTGTGTACACACTAATTAAAACCGGCCCCTATTAATTAATAGCCCGGGTCATTTTTTTTCAACTTTTCGAATTAAACGCGTTTTGTCTCCCGGTTCCGACACTATTCACTTACTGGGTCCGTTTTCTGGAATTTTTCTCGTTTCTTTATTTTTAATGGTTATTATACTCCCATTAATACTTAATTATAGTTATATAATCAACCATAATTTTTACGGGTCCGTTTGACCACTTAAAGTCACGTTTTCGGGTTTTCTCGAAAAACGTGCTTTAAAACTCCGTTAGCGTTTTAATCCATTATTTGGATCCGTTTTCTTCGGGAATCATTCCCGTATACTAATTAGGTCTAACTAAGCCTTAGGAATCCATCTTGGACCCTCTCGAGATCATATATCCCTTATACTCATTTAATGCGCATTTTAGCGTTTTTCGCTTTTCAAGCGTTTTCTCTTTTCTTTTGGTTTTATTCTCTTTACCAATACTCTTTAGGCACCATTAGGCCTTTAATAATCATATTAGAGTAATTTAATCACAATTTTTAGATCCGGGGTATTAAAATCTACCCCCCTTAGGAACTTTGTCCTCAAAGTTGGTGAATCTTATATCGTTACTCTCATGGGCACGCTATGCCAAGGTTATAATACATGTATAACCTTACAGACTCCACAAGTCAGTCTCATTTCACACTACACATACGACACACATATCACAACATGTATAGCAATCAAAAATACTCTTTTTACTCTCTCCATGGAATCGGTCCGAAGACAAGAAGGCACTACAGTCCTCGAATCCATATTGAGTAATATACTAGTGATCCCTCAGGTACCGGTCACGTTGGATGCTTACACTCTCTGGTCCACGGCCGTTTCATGACAAATGGGCACTTACTCTCTCTGGCCCACGGTCCCTTCGGTTCTGATCAAAACGTTACACATATACATATCCTCAGGCACTCTGGTTGACTCACTCAACACAGGAACGTCTCAGGGTACTCTCCCCGTCCCGCTGCCTTTGGAAGAAATCACACACTGTCACCGCCCCAACCGGTCACTTAGGACCGCCGCACGTACGGTGAAATGGTTTCAAAACTAATACACGCCCCCGTTCTACCGGTCATAAAGACTTAAGGCCGCAGCCATCGGCGGGTGATAGCGGTTTGAAACCCAGTTTTCATATCCACCTTCATACTTGAAGAAAATTCTTTTGTAAATTCCATTTGAAAATTCTTTTTAAAACATCACACAACTCCAAGTCCAATTTATAGTAGTTGCCTCTTTTCTTAGCGTGATTACTTGTGACCACTTATAGGGTGCTTCAAGAATCATTCAACCCTGATGTGATCAGTATCAGTGTTGAACTATCTTTCTACTCCAATTTGTGTTCGGTTTCCCTTGATCGCTAGCAGATCAAGTTCCACCTCCCATGTCAGTTTCAAACAAGCAGATAGTTAAACATTTTCGTTTTCTATCTTTTACTCTTTCTAGTCATATTCATAAAACAATCCATTTTAACTTATCTCAGATTCCTAGAACCTAGGTCATCCGTCATTATCAATTTTCTTTGCTTACTTTACCTAAGCAACTCATGGGCTCATCTTCTCAAATTGTTACTCAATTTAAAACATACATCATACAACTCCGAAGGAGTTTCTCTACTCCTCTTTTCATATTTATTACATACACATTACTCGCATCTCTCATGCACAATACTCATACTTACACAATGAATGGGTACATATGTTTATGTAACATAAGTTCCAATCATCAAAACAATTTCTTGTGTGCTATGCACATAGTAGTTTACGCACCTATACGTAAAACATACTCTAAGTGGTTTCTCGCCCTACCCCCCTTAAAAGGGGTTACGCCCGCGTAATCGACCATATGTTATTACTAAACATTGGTTAACTAATTCGAGTATCATGTAGTGTTTTAACTTCAATGCGGTTAATTAACTCATAACAGGTTCCGGTTCTAGCCTCCAAGGCTTCAAAGCGTTTAGGATTAGCCAATTACTCACAATTGCTAGGTATACTTAACCTTTGAATTACGGTCCACAAGCTTCTGCTGCGTGACCTGATAACTAGAGCTTAACTCGCCCTTTTGGTATTCCCAATGTATTATTTACTCCCTTTAATCCCTTTGTGTCTTGGGAATAAAGGTTTCTTAATCGTCGCTTGGTATCTCTTACCGTATGCGAATTCGATGAGTTATAAATTTTCTCTTCAGTTCTCTGGAAATCTATTTCGTATAGCACTGTATACCTTCGTGATTATTCACTTACTTTTTCCGACTTATTGTCGGTTGAGGTCAAGCTACTACTAAGCATGTAGTGCTTCTTCATTTAATAATGACTTCTGAATCATGTTTGTTTATTTGTTTATGTACAAGAATTCCTCATTCATACTACTCTGCATTTACCATTCATCGGTCCTGGGACCTGTGGGTTACAGCCCACATTCTTCGTGCATCTTTGGCCAACGGCTGCACGGTTATCTCTCTAGATTCTCACTCAACAGGCTTCGTTGACAATTCTCAATTCCTGGCTCTCCCACTCGATCATTACCGCACAAGTGCAATACCAAAACACTCAGTCATACAGAGTGCAGAAGCGTAAACTCTTGGCAGTAATTCTCTCATGAGATAGGAATGAACATGTCTCCTTTACCTCATTTTCTCATCAGCTTCATATCATTATCTGGCTATACTCTTACAACGGCCGCTTGCTGCGTACCATGTTCCTACTCATTTTCATGGCATCCGCTACTACTTTAGCTTCCGCCCAGGTGTTCTCGCCATTACACTATGGCTTGCCATTCACTTGGCTCAACAAATACGCTACTCTTTTGAATCTCACTGCGCTCCTTGCGCATTGTTTGCTCTGCAATTCACATTGCTCACGTACTGTGTTTACTACTTAACCGATTACTCTCTCGGTTTCTTTCCATCGCTATCAAAGCCTTTCCACATACTATTTGTGTTCATATACCCCTTGGCAATATACACATGCTCAAGTATCACCACGCCGCTCTAGCGGTTTCACATAACATACTTAGGTGGTAGCCTTTCTCTGGAGGATTCACGCAATTGCCGCTCCATAGGCCCCACAATAACAAGTGGTATCCCCACTCTAAAGTAGTGGTTCATTTCCCACTGTTTCTTCTTATGCCTTTATGCATAGGTTCGCAATGTTTAAATCTAAAGTTTGTAGTTAATTCTATCGGCTTACAAGCCACCTTGCCTCGAGCCATGCTCTGAGCGGCTGTTTATACAAGTTTCTTCTTCTCCGTATACCATTAAATGGTTTGGAGGTATTGCAGGGCTCTTTGATATGGTTGCCTCATCAAGCTTCTGTACATGGAAGGCCCTTTAAGTATCTTGGTATTATTTCATGCCCTTTGGCAACTTAGGGTATCCCGTTTCATGTGGGATCCCTTCGGGCTCTACCCGAGTGTTCGCTTTAACACTTGTGTTCTCAACACGATGTTTCGTTCAACTACTGTTGCCTCCGGCACTCTTCACGGATTGCTTCTGGGTGTTACTGAGTTGCGCCAATACTTCTGGCTCGAACTCGTGGGTATGTATAGTTGTGACGACTTCGCCTTGCGGCTATGTATAACTCGAACAACCCCGTTTAGGGTTGTAATGCCTCCCATTCTTGGGTAGACCATTGATTCTTTTTCCTTTAACTTCCTGGTCAGGTCGTTATTTTCCTCAGTGAGGTATGTCGTGGGAATCCTATCTCGTTTATCAAACATTGATATGATCATTTAAGGCATTCATCTTATTGCTTACACTGGTATTCATTCCAGTTATTAGGTATTTCCTCCTTGATTCCTGAGACATATCCAATGTCTATACTTAATACTCTATGCTTCTCGCACTTATCCACGCTATATCCTTAGGTCCATCACCTTACTGGTTTCTAGACTCCTTTAGCTTCGTAAACTTCTTTGTGTTCTTCGATCATTCGAGGTGTCCAAATATCTTGGTTTAGATTGGCTCTTTCGTCCGTAGTATGGAGTGGGCTACTTCCCGTGTTCCGTACTCTACTTGTATACATACATGGAGTTTCTTATTGATACGTTGCCACTTACCCGACTAACTCATAACTGGTCTGTCAGGCCCACAAGCTCCTTCGGAGTGCGGTCGTCCCATATCTCGTTTGTGTACACTTGTAGTGTCGGTCACACGCCTAGGTGAAGTATTCTGTTGTCATCTCCTCTTATATCGTCCTATGATATCTTACCGTAGTTCTTTGGTTTGGTTTTAAAATTTGGGGGTTTTGGAAAATTTTATGTTTGAAAATAAAAGTCTGAGTCTTGAAAGTAAAATCTTCATGGCATTTCAATGCCGGTTACTTCTTAGCAGGTCTGGCCTCTTGCTGACCTGTATATTCTTAGTATAATGGTCAGGCCATTCGGTCTTCTCAAGGTTTCATTTCAGAATTCTTAGGGTTGTTTTGCCATATTGGCTTCTCTCGCCTTTTTGGTAATTGCTAAGTACTGGTCGCTTGTCAAAGCGCCTCTTATTAGTCGCATTAATACTACACTTGCTGTGGCAAGTGCACGGTACAGGCGGTTTTTGGGTTAACTCATACCGGTCACGGTATTGTTCACGTCATATTTGGTAGCCTCGTCGGCTCTTCCTTGATCCCTTAGTTGGATATTTACTCCTTAGAGCTGCTTCTCACTATCCTGACATGACTGTCATTCATTTAGGTGCTTCTCCACTCTCGGAGTTCCTTAATTACTTGGTACTATGTTCTACCTCGTTGCTCGTTCCCACGTCTTTACTGTGGTTACCGAGGTTTTGGTCACTTAGGCACTACTTCTGTAGTCCTGTTCGGGTATATCCCGTAGTTATTTTTGTAGCTGTCTAAGCTACGCCCGCTAGGTATTACAACCTCTTCGGGTGTGGCAGGGTGGGTGTATCTACCCTTGACTAGATTCTTAGTCGGCTGATATATCGTTGGTGGTATTAACTAACTATGGTGGCCCGTAGACTTGTGTCCCGGTTCTCGTTATTTCTCAAGAATCCGCCTTGTTGCATGGTTGGTGCTTTCCTTCTTGCCGCTGCTCGGCCAGCCGGGTTCTCACGACTGCAAGCATGTCGCCCCAAGCTGCCACAAATTCCGGTCTCCTTTGAATAGGATGTCTCGATCTCCCGCCATTGAGTGCGGTTCTTGTCATTCCAGCGGGATTCATCTCAGGGATTTTCCGATACTCGGGATCTACCGCATGATAGGTTTTGGTTCATGTAGATATATTTAAAAATTGCCAGATCGGGTTTCCCCGTCTCTCTGGCGTTCTTCCCCGAGCTTTTAATACGGGGGTTATGGAAGGCGGGTCTGGTATTGTAGGTATCCAGATCTTACTGGAAGTTCCTAACTAGCGCATCTCTCACGCTATCACTCAACCCTTAGCCCTAAGTCTCTAATTTCTAACTCGGTATTCCTAAGCTCGGTATTTCCAGTCATCAGAGCGATACTTCGCTCTGATACCATTTTTGTAATACCCCAACTGCTAATCTCGTCATTACCTCTTAAACTGTCACAATTACCAATCAACTCGCAGCGGAACTCTAAATACAACAGAGGGTGATACAACGCCGTTAGCCACCCATATGGCTAACCAGGCCTATCTCACATACAGTAACGGTCTGATGGACTGGAACAACCGAGTACACATTACAGATACTTTACTCACATCATTTCTTTACTATACCGAGTCTACACTATGTGGATGCCGACAACATATTCGGTCTTACACCTCGTTCAATACATAAGTAATTAAATCCAACTACCCATGCAACCCACCGACCCGTCCTACTCTCGAACGACAACATCTTCGGTGTACCTGAAAAATAAAAACGTTGCCCCTAGGGGCTCAGCTTAATGCTGCATATGAAGTTCGCATACCCCGAGTGCTAACCGGGGTACGCCGACTACTTTGTCGGATATGCATGGAGTTCATTTTAGTTAACAACATGCATCATAGCAATACAATATATATGTATATTACTCAATGAATCTACATCCAATCACGGAACACAATTCCTAACTAACATAACAAGGTTGTTAGTTGTATCAGTTTACTCTTAGGCCTTGAGGGTTATACCTCACTATGCCTTGTTTACTTATTCAATATCTCACCCGCTCTCTCGGGTTACTTATTCATATACACACCCATTCTCTTAGGCTACTCGTACTATACTCACCCATTCTCTCGGGTTACTTATACTCATTACCTCACCCACACTCTTGGGTTATTTACACTCAAGCTCTTGTAGATTCTCGAGACACCACAGGTCTCCTACGTCATGCTTGCTACTCTTAATACATACTTAGGCCAAAACTTATGGCTCTCAAGCATAGTCTTGCTTCCCCGGTTTCGACCCTACTCTGGTCTAGCATGGTGGGAAGGTTCAACTAGCTCATGGAACTCTCTCTCTTAGTTCCTAACTCTTTTACATAGGTCTGACTACTCTCGGACCACTCTCATTCACAAACACTCCTCTCTCGGAGTTATAATAATATTATGTATGTTAGTCTAGAAGTGAAATACCCCAAACCTAAGTATGCTAAGTAAACATCAAGTATGATGTAGTAAGGCTAAAAATATGCCTTAGAATGATTGGTAGACAATTTAAACCAAGGAAAACACAGGAAAATGCCGTAAGGGCGATTTAGGCAAAAATGTGCTCTAAGCTTGGAGAGACTGGGGTGAGTACCCAAATATCATGCTAAGACCTTAGTAATATCCTAATGGTCATTATAAACCAATTACCAAAGAAAACCAAGCTTGAAAACAAGTTGAAACACAAAATGTGCTTTAAGAAGTCTTAAAGCACCTTTTTGAGAAATTGTCTTAGAAATAAGTTGTGAGGGGCTAAATGCCCATGATTACACCTTAATCAACATGTGTGCTAATTAGTATCACATTAGGAAGTCTAAATCAATGGGAAACCAAAAATTTCACGAATATGTGCACTAATTAGTGAATAGTGCCAAATAGTGACTAGATTAAGTTTTAATCAATATAAGCTAATTAGTTGGTCAACAAAGACCATGACTAGCCTTATTTAAGAGGGGGCCGGTTTTCTAAGGGATGAGTCACCAAAGACTTCATCAAATAAGAAAGGAAAAGAAGAGTAAAGTAAAAGGAGTTACTATTTACTTTTATAAAGCAAATATCTTATATTAGCCTACCTTTCTTCTTCTCTCTCTTCATTTCTCTTCTTCCCACGGTTTCCTTCACCTCCTCTCTTCTCCATTCACGTAAGAGAAGCCTCCATTGTTGCCTCACCTTGCTTTGTCCATAACTTGCTCATTTTAGCTCCAAATCAAAAACTAAACACATATTATTCTTAGTTAGCTCAAGCTCTAGCTTTCTATCTTTTCAAATCCTTCAAAGCTCAATTTTGGTGCCAAGAGAAAACTCCATGGATGGAGGAAAATCAAGTTTGAAGAGCCCATTTGGTTCTCCATTCATTCAAGGTAAGGAAAATGTAAGAAAAACCATGTTCCCATCATTTCTTCTTCATGACCGAAAAGTACCTTCTCATGGAGCCTTGTTTTATCCATTGTTCTAGCTTGATTCTATTCTCCAAGGGCTAGAGGAGGTTCTACTTGATTCATATCCAAGCTTGTTTTGAGAACCCAAGGTAAAACATTCAATTTAATACCTTAAAACACATTTTCAACCTAGGGTTTACTCCTTAAGGTTAGTGTATTATTTAGCACTCATGAGGGTCATTGTGTATTGATTAGAACATTGGCAAGGGAAGTTAAGATGGTGGCCGAGATTCGCAAGGGAAAAGGTCTAGGAGGAAGTTAAGATAAGCTTGATAAAACAAGGTAAATTGCTTACCTAATGGTGGTTTAAGGTTTAAGGAATGAGTTTTAGATGAGTACCAATGTAGCCTAGGGCTTACATTAGGTAATGCGTATATAACCTAGGAAAAATAATTTAAACTAGCTTGTGAACTTGTAACTAAGGAGCCAATGGGAATGAGTTAGTAATATAAGTTTAAGATGGATTTTAAGAGAATTATAACTACTATGGGATTGATGGGTGTATTTGCAGGTTGAAAGCTTTTATATATGGGAAATTCAGTGTTTAAGTTTAAGTCATTTAAGAGCCTAAGAGCCATGTCATCTAAGAGCCTTAGTGCTATGCAATTTAAGATTATTGCATTATATTGAGTTTGTTGTGAATGAGTTGGTTTGGGTGATAAAATATGATGAGAAAGAACTTGATGTGTGTGAGATGGTTGAATGAGGAAAACAATGCATTTGGGCATGATGATATACTAGGGAAGCTATGGCGAAATTTGAGTAGAAAATAAAGTGTTTAAGTGGTAGTGGTGAGTTAAGATGCCCTAGGATTCACTTGGGATCATTAAAAGGAATTTTAGTGGAAATGAGTTAACTAAGGAGTTCTTGAGGTTTAGAATGTCCTAGAATGGTCTATGAGGAAATTAGAGTTTAGATGGGTGTATTGAACACACCAAAGTCATGGTAGGAGGAATGGTAAGATTTGTGCAAAATTTGGAGGAGAAGGTGTATAATGCTTTAAGATGATCTAGGTATGAACTTGAGAATATAACAATAAGGTTTTAGTTTAGATGGTAATAAGTGGACTTCGGTGATGGAAGTGAAAATTGAAGGAGAATGTTGTCGAATGTCGAGGAAATTGACTAGGAATGTATAAGAGTGTAAGATCATGAGAATGGTGAGTAAATCGAGTAAAAGAGATGTAGATTTCTAAGGAGGGTGTGGGAAGGTCAAGGCAAAGAAGAACAAGGTTAAGGTGCTAAGAGGATGACAAGAAATGTATAGGTATGCTTAAGAGTTTAAGAGTGATGAGTAACCAAAGGAAAGGAGAGGAATTGGTGCGTGGAGATGCAAGATAACCTTGGAAGGTGTAGCAAAGGAGAGAGGAATGAATAAAGATGTTTAGGAGTGGTTGCATTAAGGGAAAGGAAATATTGTGTTAGTTGAAGTCTTAGGAGAAGTACTTGATGGAAATATAAGGAATAAGTAACAAGTGTTAGGAATTTCTTAGAAGGATTGAGAAAATGGTTAAGGAGGTTTTAGAGGATGTTTTAAGGTAAGTTTAAGTGCCTAAGTGGTATTAGGACACATGGGGGAACTTGTGGAGAAGTTTGGAGTCAAATGGGAATTTAGAAACAAGGTTCTGGAGCCGACCGACCTTAGGGACCGGACCTGCAAGGTCGGTCGAGCTCAGTTTACACTACCGGAAAGAGTTTCTGGAATCGACCAAACTTGGGGACCGGACTTGCAAGTTCGGTCGGGCTTGTATTTTGTGTACGAATTGAGTCTCTGGAATCGACCGAACTTGGGACCGACCTTGGCAAGTTCGGTCAGGCTTAAATTTCCCACGGGAAAAACTCTCGGGAATGGACCGACCTTGGGGACCGGATTTGCAAGGTCGGTGGGGGTGAAAATTATCAAACGGTAATAAGTTCTGGAATGGACCGACCTTGGGTAAGGTCGGTCGGTAAGGTCGGACAACCCTAAAAATGAAAAAAAAAAAGAGAAAGAAACCCTTAGAAAGTTTAATGGTATTAATGGTACCCCATTAAGAGGACATTGATGATTAGAGGTATAAAGACCTAAGGGATTAAGTTAAGTATAAACTTCAAAGTTTAAAGTTAAGTTGTAAGATTAAGTTGTAAAACTTAAGAGGTGTTAGGTGGGGATCATTATGGGTTAAGTAAATTAATGAAGTTGAATTAAGTTAAGTGATTAACAACCTAAAACTGAATCAATGTTTTAGGACTTGAGAGTTTGGACTCCGGAGGAGAGTAAGCAACCAAACGACCAACGGTGAACGGTACAGTTCTTCTTGTGACCTGCTTGCTAACGAGGTGTCCCTCGGCTTGTGTGCTATTTGTTTTTGTGTGCTCACTAAACAAGATAAAGCATGCAACTGGAACAATATGTTTATTGTATTGTTGTGTGATGTTTGAAAACTAACATAACTTACCGTGAGAACTTACTAACCAACGCTTAGTAAGGATTTGAGTGAGACTAAGGAACGCTCCCTAATATTAGTTTGTTATAAACCGAAAGAGGTTAACCAACAAACATAGTCTTGAGACTACTACTAACTGGAACTTAAGGGGGGGAGTGAGGAACCCGGGACTGACTCCGGTCATGCATGCTAAGGAAAGGGGGTCGGTATCTATAGCAGATTCGACTTCCACTTAAGGACTAGTCTTCGGACTAGTAGCCTAGGGTCGGTTGGCCGGCTCAGCTACATTGGACATCCAGTCCAAGGTAGGTGGCTTTAAGATGGCGTGGGGGGATCTAGCCTACATCCCCAACAATTTAAGAATGTTGTTTATTGCCGGTAAGTGTCCTGCTGCTGGCTAGGGTTAACCAAGCCCTACAAAAATAAACAACGAACTAAGGGTTAACCAGTTCCCAATGAGAGAACGGTTGGCATATATAAGATAAGTTGCAACCATTCCTATTTAAAGGATGGTTTGTATTATAAGACTAAGATAAGCTACATCCATTCCTTTTTAAAGGTTGGTTGTAATCTAAGACTAAGATAAGACTAAGATTGAGGTAAGATAAGGATGGACTAAGATTAAGAGGAAACATAACTTAAGGAGTTAAATAATTAACTCTCTAATTAAGGGAACACATTTAAGTCGTTCATTATGTTTGAACTTTGATTGTTCATATTTGGATTGTTGTTTACTGCACTTTCTATTATGTTGTGCATCTAATCAACCTCCATGCTATCGACAATTAGTCGTCGTAGCCACGTTAGCTTGGGGGGCCATGAGAGGATCGTACCAGCATTCGTGCTGACCCCCTTTGGGGGCTTTTTTTACTACACAGGTGAACGTCAGGAGGCGGCTGTCACGAGAGTAAGATGGGGTACAAGCGTTACGGGTTAAGTGTGGCCTGCGAGTTGTGCATGTACACTCGTATGGCATTTTGAGTTAGTAAGATGTATAGGATGTGAGGGGATTGTAAGAAGGATACGTATTTGGTTAAGATTGGTATGTACAAATGTTCGGTATATTCTGTAGTCAGACCGTGGCAAGGTCCTGGGATGTATTTGAATCCGCTGCAGAGTTTGTATATATGGTGATAAGTTTGTGATAACCACGATTGGATCGAGATGGGGTGTTACAAGAAGCATCACTCTCGATGTTTCTAATGACTTTGGGAACATTACTTAAGTTTGGTTAATCTTAGGTTTTAAGAGTTACCCATACATTTCACTTACTCTTACTTTCGGTTATTTCCTTATATCGGTAAAATCCTCATATAGGAGGTCGACCATGTCTCAAGGGAGCTACTAATCCCTTAGGTCTCTTTTACCTTCTTTACTAGTTCACATCTTCGAACTATCTTTAATCCTCTTGAAGGAGGTTCACTTATCTTTCCACTCCCATTTGTTTCGTGGATTGTTTCAATATGGTTTTCTAACCGTTATCGGGTAATTACTCAACCCGTACTTCTCCTCACAATCTAGGGAGTTCATATGTTTGCGTTATCGTTATACTTTAACGGATAGTTTGTGTGTTTGCACGTTTTCGATATCACAAGCATCGACCCGATCTATGGGTCTCTAGCCAAACGTTACTCACTATGAGTCGGTCTTTACTCTATGTTAGACCGCACCGGCATACAAGTATGTTAGCTAATTCAACATACAACATGACATACATAATCAAACAAGGGATTATTTTCATGCTTTAGTCTTGATTAAGCCGGCACACAAACACACAAATCAACGTAACTCGGTTAGCACGCGGAGTATGAGAAAATCATACCTTTCACCGGGGTTCTTACTTTTACCGTGTCATCTCACCATGCTCGGTTCACACACGATCCTCTGATAATGTTTCAAGCATTATTATTAATACTAAGATCATACGGTACATAATTAAATGCTACTCCCGTACATACCCCGTTATCCCGTTATCTCGGTTTTACTCTTGTTAATTTGAGTTCACACTTCTCAATCACATCTAACACTTTCTTACACTTCCTAGGGCCTTTACATGTCACAAAACAAGGCCTAAACGTCATCTAACATCATTACCATTCAACTCCCCATCATTAGAAACCTTTACAACACTCTCTGTAGGATTCTGGGGGTGGTCCGGGACTTGGTCCCTACCTTAAGTCCCGGACCAATGCTGGTCTTAACTCTCGGCCATATTTTTGAAGTGGTTCGGGACCTTATACATCTCTTAAGTCCCGGACCAAACCTGCACTCAAACTATTGGCATGAATTTCAATATGGTTCGGGACCTTGTCCATATCTCTAGTCCCGGACCAGGTACAGACTTCTATCCTCGGCCATTATTTAAGGGGTGGTCCGGGACATGGGCAGGGACTTAAGTCCCGGACCTATCAAACTGGAAAACTCTCGGGGGTATTTTAGGGGGTGGTCCGAAACATGGTCTGTAACACCCCTACTAAATCGGTTCCTAGTAATCCTATAGAAGTCGCGCACAATAATATCTCGCAGCGGTAAATAATAAACTATCGCCCTACTGGTGTCACTGTTATCACTCGCCCATACGGGTGATAACGATTTACCTGATAATCAACTTGCGAAACGTATTCCCGCAGTGACCACAAGAGATAGATAGTAGAACTTAAACAACTTAAAACAAATCTAACATCAACAATTATTACAGACCGTGAGCATCTAAACCAAATACACCTCGGTTAAACAACCCGAGTCCAAAACAACCTGAGTATCACACCGTACCAAGTCTAAACCAACTGTAATATCACAATGGTCACGTCTCGCTGCGACCCACCAGCTAATCACCTGAAATAAAGATGGTTTGTGGTATGGAATCAGCCCCTGCTGAGTATGTCATCACATGCCCCGTCATGCCCCCAAAGACCCCTCAATTATTTGGTCGAGAGCATGAGGTTCATTACATGCAATACCGTTTTAATATTTAAAACTGTAAAACAATTAACAGTAACATCCATACAATAAACACAACCAGCAACATGTATAATATGACCACAAGTATAACCAGTGAACAACCAAGCGAAACAACGAGAATGATAAACAAGTATTAATTCTCGTCCATGGTATAGAAACCAATATCGTTCGCCACTGTATAATTCTCAACTATATTCTTTGTTCAGTTATACCTAGTGACAATGTCTCATTAGAACGACATGTCTCTAGTTACCCATATATTATGGCGGGTCACCCACGGAAGTAGCCACTCCAACGGTAGAGTCTCCGACCAACGAGCCATTCTAGCTCACGGGAAATTTTCTTGATACTTGCGGACCCGTACGCGGACATCCTGGTATCGTTTTTGTGATCACAGCGCGCACCAAGAGCCACATCCTCTTGGCTTTCCTTTCCCCTTTTTTTTATTAATTATACCATCGCATCGCATTACCATTTTTATTTTCCTAACATAGCAGACTAAGGTCATTAGTCCAATCCGGAGTCTGTAAACTCGGGATCCAGTGTTAGATACGGGAGCGGCGTATAGAAAGGCCAATGCTCCGTATAAAAGTCTCGGATAATATATATATATATGTTATTATCCTAGTGCTACAACGTTTTACTGACGTTCCTTATATTTCATATAAGATAGCACCATAGCCGCTAGTTCGTTTTACATATACGGGTTCATATATACGAACCAATACTGTTAACTCAACAACAGTAAATAATAAGCAGCTATAAATACACAATTCATGCATATTAATTATCACATTCAGACAAACAATCTTATCACAGATCACACAGAAGTCTGAACTGAGGAAGCCCTCAGAGACAATCAGAGACACATAACAACATACCGTTCACCCCGATGTATTACGGTGTAGTATGAATCAGCGAGATCCTATGCTCCTTGTGTAGTCTCTAATAATCTAAACAATACATAATGCTACTGATTAGCATACCGTATAACAACACAATTCTACGGTACCCCGTACCGTCACTAACACCTCCCGGTTAACCCCCCGTTACTAACTATCAATGTTTGTCGGGTTTTAGGTTTAACTCGAGATTGGAAAAGTGTTATATTACATGCGTAGTCTTGTTTGTATATTAGTATAGTTATTGTTAAACTTGTTATCGCATGTGACTTAATGTTTGTTTGTACATCATACAGTTTGCTTCATTATTGTATGTGTGATCCTTTGTCATGCATTATGCATCTTACCTTAGTATTTATTTTTTCTAAGGTTTGTCTTTCTCTTTTTTTTTTAAATTCAATGTGGTATAATTCATTTGTAAACTATACTTTTAATTACATGAATTCTTATTATCACATGTACACTCTCTTTACATTAGAATTCCATATCCAATGTTTGTAATTCTTTTCTCCTCATCTATTATCATTTTAATTATAATAATTTATAATTATTGAATCACATCATATTTTCTACACCACTACATATATTTATTTATATATGTGTGTTATGGAACTATTTATTATATGGTAAGTCTTATAATCTATATTCATTCTTTTAATGAATACTCCTTATATAATAAATGTTATAATTCTTATAACATAGAAACCATATTATAAATTCCATTTAAAAATGTTAATATTTTCGAACAACACCTATGTTCTTAAATATTTACAAAATCCACCACTTAATTAATATAATGTTACATTCTAGTTATATAACATATCTTATGACATTTAAGTCATTTAAACAATTATAACCTATAGTCGTATTTTGTTTATAAAATACCAAATGGCCCTTAATATTTTCGGCTTTCACTTATAACCACTAAACTTCTATAAAATCACAATTCAATTCCAATTTATAATACATAGTTTTCTAATTCCATTAAAACTATATATTATACATATATCTTTATAAAACCTTATACATAATTCCAAAAATTACCAAACTATACCAAAAGGTTATAAACATTATTCTTAACCTTATTTTTCCTCTAAGTCTCGGTTTCCATATATTTGTTACCTATTTATAACAATGTCATAAAATACCATATATTATACTTATATAATTCTTATGAACTCCAAATTTAACCAAATAAACTTCTAAAAATTTCTAATAACTTAAGGACCTTACTAAACTCCACATAGCCCCTTAAGTTTCGGTAATTACATTACTACCCCAAGACTTATAAATCTTTTACAATTTAATAAGTATCTTATTATAAGGTAGTATTTTAATTTCTTAAATTTTCTAAATTTGGTCAAAGTCTCCTATATAGTCAGCTTTGACTCCTAATACCAAATGGGAACCAATTTTTCGGTAATTACAAATAATAACCTATACTTTTCTATTTTTACAATTTTAACCCAAAACTTTATAAAATGTTATAATTTTTATTAAATTCATTTAAAAACCCTAAATTGTTCTAAATTACGCCCACGGCTTTCTAAATTCTTAATAATTACGAATTGGCCCCAATTTTAATTATAAGCATAAATAAAACTAAATAAGCTTATAAACTTAAAATAAAATGGCCTAATGACATGGCCTTATTACAACCTTGAACTTGCAAAATAAATTACACAATAAATGTCTCAAAATATAGCATATATATTCGGCCTCACTTAGGTTTAATTATTTTTCCACATAATGTCATAATTTGACCATTATGTTAATTAAATCCCTTAAGTGACTAGCTTAATTTATCTTAGCCATTTTTTTCCATTTCTAGGTCAATATGACCTATATATATATATTCACTCTCGGCCATATATATATATATGCTTAAAAATTACAAAAATCATAAGTTTAAGGTGTTTATACCTTGATTAAGCCTTGTATGCTCTCGGCCACTTGTAGGAAAAATCACCACTTGATTTAGACATGTTTAATACACAAAAACAAGATATGGTTACACTCCAAGCTTGAGTTTAACCATAAGGAATAATTAATGTAAGATTTAAGGTAAAAATCACCTTAAAAATGCAAGGAGTGTTCAAGGTGGTTTCAATCTGAACCAAACACACCACAAGGTGTTAGATCCACTATATTGACATAGGAAATAGTTAGATCTCGAAATACTACCTTGTTATTAGGTTTTACCTTGGAAAAATGCCTTAAAAGGGAGTATTTCTCTTGGATCTCGGTCACCCTTGCTCCAAATGGCTAACCAACAGATTCCACATGAATAGGAGAAGACGATGAGGCTATGACCAAAGTTTCACAGTCAAACTCGAAGGGAATCAAAAGTTATGAGCTTAAAGCACATTTTTACCTTAAAATGTAGATTTGAACAACCTTGGTCCCTCTACTGGTCTCAACCGAGTTTAGCTCTTGTTCTAACCTTATAACACTGAGAATAAGCCATAGGAATTGTTGAGCCACGAAATTTAGGTGTTGGTAGTGAAGAGATGAAGAAAAAGGGCTAAAAATGACATTAAAACACTTACCTTAAGGACTTAGGAGCTAGGTTTGCCTTCCATGTTCAAGAACAAGCTTTGAGAGCTTGAGAGGAAGGGTGAGCTCGGCTGGGAAGGAGAGGATCGGACAAGGAAGGAAGGAGAAGGTGGGAATGATTGGTAATAATGTAAAAAGTAATGTTATTTTCTAAAAGTAAATGCATTAGGTAGCATTTGTCTCCAAAATCATTGTATGCTGTCTCCTCACTTATTGCAGCTGATTTCCTTGGTCCAAAGGGGTCAATTAATTGACCATTGACCATGCTTGGTCAATGTTGACTCATGCGGGCCCCACTTTAGGGTTTTATTAATATTTTAATATTAAATTTGTAGAAATTCGTACATTTCTGGAATTAAATTCCTAATATGATATAATATGATTAAATATCATATTTAAGGGTAATTATAATTTTTAAGCCCATTAAAAATCAATTTAAAAGGCAATCTCACAAAAACGTGCTTTAAGGAGTTTTAGCGCACATTTTTGTGTCACAGGGTGTTCCTGAGCTTAGTTCTCCTTGAGAATGGTTTTATTGTGTTCCTTGCTTCATTATAATACTTAGGAATCCACTTTGGATCTTATTTGAGGTCATACAACCTTTATGGTGTCTTAAAGCACATTTTTGGCTTTACCGATCTTAAGGCGTGTTTTGCCTTGTTGAGATCTTTTAGATTGTTCCCCAATAATATTTAGATTCTTAATAATCATCTTAGATCATTAATAGATCATTTAATTATATTTTAAATATTAGGGGTATTTCATGGTCCTAGACCTAGTCCCGGACCCTGCTGCAGTTTTGACAGATTTGGCATTTTCCAAATCTGTTACAACCTCATTCTTTCACCATTATTCTCCAATCTTTCCCACTTATAATCTACATGTTTTAGCACTTAATTACCCTTCTAAATCACCTTAATCCAACCACCAAGTCCTCTCACTATCTCTTGATTATTTCACTCAAATACACTTATACTTCATAGTTGGTTCTCTTGTTCTTCTAACTTTGAAATAGATTTTGGTACCCTCTTCTTACCATTCAAACTACCATCTTTAATGCCATTCCCAGCACTCATATGCCATTATTTTTACACTTAACACACTCTTCTTCTTAGTTTGGTTTTCAACCATTAATCACTCACCAAACACCTCTTAAACACACCTAGTTTCTTCCATTAAATGAAACACTCAAGTCCACACTCTCCTAAACAAATTTTGACAGCACTTGGCTACTTTCTATGCATTATCACCACACCAAATATACTCACAAACATACTCTTCACCCCTGTTTTGTTTAGGCATCAACAACACATCAAATTCCCATTGTTCACACAAATAAACTAGCTTAGACTTAAGCTTATTTCCCACACTTAAGCAACATTAAAACAGCTTCATTCATCATCAAATTGTAGCATCTCAGCTACACTAATACAAGACCATCCACACTACTTTCAAAAATCTGTTTTGCAAGAAGATAAACCAACTCAAGATGAGTTCATTACCTTGTAAATTTTCGGTTTTCACTTCCCTTCTTCCTCTTCTCTTGTTCACTCTTTCTCTTCTCGTTTCCACACCACACAAGGGAGTGTAGATTGCTAACTACAATCATATTCCCACACCACACAATACAAATCAATTTAATTCAACTTCCCTCACAAAACTAGTATTTAAGAGCTAGTTTTTAAGGCTTAACCTTGACATTACCTTAGAGTGTCCAAATGAATAGCTAGGCAATCAATTGATGGAATTTCCAACACTCCACAAAAGCATGGAGGAGCCGACTGAAATGGAAGAAAATTTTCAACGTGGGGAAAATTTTCCAAATTGCAAGAACAAGCTAAAAATGAGTAAAGCTCTTGCTTATAATTACCTTAAGGCATCAAGGAGGTGAAGGAGAGTCAAAATCAACTCCTCAAGCTTCAAAAGGCCCAACACCCATGGAAGTGAAGGTGGAGGAATCAAGATTTTGTTGGGTGGAAAATGAAGCCCTTGACGATACGAATCTAACGGTAGCATTTTTGTGCGATTCGGTGAAGAAATGAGCAAGTTAGAGGAGGAAGAAGATGGAGGTCGTGAGCTTCCTTCTCAAATCGGTAATATTTACAGAGGAGGAAGAAGAAGATCGATAGAGGGCTGGGAAAAACGTGAAATAAGGAAAGAAAGAAAAGGTGAGAGAGTACTTAAAGCACTTTTACTATTTCACTTTTGCTCTATTTATTTATCTTTTCATCTTACTACTAAATAACTAGCAAGCTTATTAATGTGTGTGTACACACTAATTAAAACCGGCCCCTATTAATTAATAGCCCGGGTCGTTTTTTTTCAACTTTTCGAATTAAACGCGTTTTGTCTCCCGGTTCCGACACTATTCACTTACCGGGTCCGTTTTCTGGAATTTTTCTCGTTTCTTTATTTTTAATGGTTATTAAACTCCCATTAATACTTAATTATAGTTATATAATCAACCATAATTTTTACGGGTCCGTTTGACCACTTAAAGTCACGTTTTCGGGTTTTCTCGAAAAATGTGCTTTAAAACTCCGTTAGTGTTTTAATCCATTATTTGGATCCGTTTTCTTCGGGAATCATTCCCGTATACTAATTAGGCCTAACTAAGCCTTAGGAATCCATCTCGGACCCTCTCAAGATCATATATCCCTTATACTCATTTAACGTGCATTTTAGCGTTTTTCGCTTTTCAAGCGTTTTCTCTTTTCTTTTGGTTTTATTCTCTTTACCAATACTCTTTAGGCACCATTAGGCCTTTAATCATCATATTAGAGTAATTTAATCACGATTTTTAGATCCGGGGTATTAAAAGTAGACTTCCGTCTTTGTAAATCTGGGCTCGACCGACCTTACACGTCCGGTCCCAAGGTCGGTCCAGTCTAGTGGTTTCATTTTTAGTCTGTTTTCAGTTCTTCCCTCTTACCCATTACTTCTCCATTGTTCCTACACTTAATCCCTCATGTTTTAACACTAATTAGGCCTTCTAATCCACCTTAGTTCATTCATTAACTCATTACCCATCTCCATACTAATTTACACACTTGTTTCCCAAATTTCATTTCAGCATTTACATTGTTTCTTCCTAGTATAGTTATGCTACAGATTTTGATTTTCACTCTCTCCTTCTATAGATCCCTCTTCTAATACCATTCCTAAGGCTTATAATGCATTACACATCTCTCCTAACCTACCCACTAACTAGTTCCAATTAAAATCTGTTTCAAGGTATATAAGTCTACCTAGTTAAACTCTTAAGTGTTATAGTTTCTAGGTACAATTTGACATAGTCTCCCCTGTATTTTTACATTCTCACCACATGTTTTATTCACATAACACTACCCATTTCACCTGTTTATCAACACATCAATATACAAAGCTCTCCAACACAATACTAAAGATTAAACACTCCTAAAATTTCCTGCACACAACATCTAATTCTCTCTAGGTTTCAACAAGTTTTTAAATGTCTTTTAAGCCTCAAAACAGTTTGGTTCTTCTTTCACATTACACTACTACTCATTACCATTTTCAATACACATTTAAACCATTAAAAGTATGTTACAATAGACATTACAAAACCACACAAGTGAGTGCAATTTACCTTGTTTCTTCACTAGCTTTTCCTTTCATTCTTCTCTCTTTCTCTCTTTCTTTCTTTTCCCTTCTCTCTTCCCACCGGTTATGGAGATTTAATTCTCACAAGCTACAGCCCATTCATTATACATTCTAAATTAAAACTAACCCTTAATCATCTTTAAAGCTTAAGGTGAGTTTTAGGGTTTAAGAATTGATATTACCTTGCAAGTGATGAGATGAAGTCTAGGATAGCTCAAGAACAAGATTTATACTCCTCCAAGGAAGCCAAAATAGGCTAGAACACAAGCACCAAACAAGAGTTTAGATTGAATTTTCGTTTTGCCAACAAGGGCTAGAAAAAGGTGAGGTTTCAAGATTTTTTTACCTTAAAATGACAAGGAGATGAAGGTGCTTCTAATGGTGGTCTTCAAGCTCCAAATGCAGCACACCCATGGAGATGAAAATAGGTATTTTCGGATTTTGAAAGGAGAAATGTGTTCTCCTTGATGAGAGGATTCCAATGGTATAAGTTTTGTAATTTTTGAAGGAGGTTAGAGTAGTCAACAAGAGGAGAGAAGTAGGGGTTTGTGTGGTTTTCTTCTTCTTCCATTGCTGTCGCCCAAGGAGGAAGAAGAGAAATAGAGAGGAAGAAGAGAGGTGCAGTACGTGAGTGAAGGAAATGAGGGAGTAGGAGAGAGAGTGAATAAAGTAAGTAAGTTACTTTTGCCTTTTTAATTTGTTTGTCGTTTGCACATAGAGGAGAATTAAGAGAGTGTGAGGGGGAAGGAAAATCGGCTACACCTAGCACACACAAACTGATTTCACATTTTTATTTCAATAGTGGACACACTAGTTTGGGTTATTTATGCTTTCACCCCACAACTTCCCGTTTTTGACAATTTTTACTATTTTCTCGTTTTATAGATTTTATTGGCTCTAGACCTTCCATAATGTTTATTAATGACTATTTGGTTGACCAAAATTATTACGAGTCTATTTGACCCACTTAAACTCATGTTTTCCCGGTTTCCTCGAAAACGCGCTTTAGGTTCGTTTGTGTTTTTAATTCATTTTAAGGATCCGTTTTCTTCGGGATTTGTTCCCTAATATTTATTTAGGTATAATAAAGCTTCTAAATTACTTATTAGCCTAATTAATCACTATTTTTAATTACAGGGTATTTCACCTTGGGTCCGGACCAGGTCCCGGACCACCCCAAAAAATGCATAGAATGTGTTTTAAAGTGCCTAGAAGATGAGGGATTGATTGGTATTGGTTTTAGGAGTTGTTTAGGAGTTTTTTTGTGACCTTTAAAGGTCCTAAGAAGTATAATCAAGTGTTGGAAGTGAGTGAGTAAGTTGTGAGTTTAAGTACACTAAGTTAAACAGAAATAACGGGATAACGGGGTAAGTACAGGAGTAGCAATTATGTACCTACCATAACGCCTTAATATTAATTGAACCATTTGACATGAAAATAGTGGTTCAAGAGTAAGACACAAGGAACAAGTGTGAGCCAAGGAACGTGAGAACACCCGGTAAAGTTAACCCCTGTGAAAGGTATGATTTCCTCATGCTCTGTATCCTAACTTAGTTACCCAATCTATGTGCTTGTTTGATTGTGTGATCACTTAACAAGATAAATGCACGAATCGGTTTGTTTGCACTTGGTAGTGCTTGTATTGTATTGTTGTTTGTTGGATTGAATTTAAACTAAGTTTGTATAATTCATGAAATTGATGAATGGTGAATGAGTTGCTTGCATGTGATTGTGTATTGTAGTGCGGCCCATAGTTGGGTCTTGTTTGAGTAGTGAGTCGTAGGAAGAGTCAAGTGTGAAATAATAAAATGTGGGAACACACCAAAACTATCGAACCAATGCACGGTAACATAAACCTATAAACTCACTAGAACGTGAGAGAGTATACGGGAGTAGTAACCTCCTGATTACGACTAGAGAATCGAATTGATTAAATCCACACAATAAATATTAGTGGAAGTATATGAGTAACCTCTATCTAGAGGATGGATAATTGTTTAAATTATGAACCTTGAGTAAGTAAAGCATGGTAAGGGATCACCAAACCCCTTAGAGATATAGTCGAACCCTAATGAGAGGAACCGACTAAAACGAACAATGTTACAAACATGAGAGTATTCGATAAGTTGGGTAAAAACCTTAAATCTTAGAATACTAGACATTGTGGAATTCCCTAAGCTAATGGATGTTATTGAGAGAGATACTTCTAAGCTAATCCTTGAGATTGTGAAATGATTCCGAGAGTGGAGTTTGGGAATTTGAGTAGTCTGGTAGAGAACTGGACATTGGTGGACTTGAGGAGCTAAATGCATAGCCCCTTTTGTATTTGTAAGCCCGGTGGTGGGTCTGGTGTATGACCTTGCCCGGAGGTCATGAGTATGACTTAACATACACCATTAAGTATTGAGTTGAGACTTGAGAGAATTGAGTTGTAATTGAGTATTGATTTGAGATTGAGAGTACAAGGATTTGAGTAAGTGTAACCCTAGTGAGAAGGTGACAATGTAGAATGAATTGAGGCATGGTGAGGTATAACCCTCAAGCCTAAGTAAAGAACAAATTAAACTAACCTCTTGATGTGTGTGTTAGTGTTGTGTTCCTTGTTGAACCTTGAATGTGGTATAATACATATATAATGTATTGTTGTCTTGCATGCTGTTTAAATTTAAATGAACCGCATGCTCTCGACCAAATAGTCGGCGTACCCTCGCTAGTACGCAGGGTATGCGGAAATCATATGCACCAATTTTGTTGAGCCCCTAGGGGAATCATTTTTATTTTATAGGAACATTGAGGATGATCTCCGTTCGAGAGTAGGACGGGGTTGTGACTAAGCATGGGTAGTTGTTCAATAATTGTATTCGTTGTATTACGGAATTGTAAGACCGAAAGGTCATCATTAGACTTGAGAATTATAGATACTCTGTATAGAACTGTATGGAGATTGTATTTGTATATTGTGGAATGGAAGTTTGTATTTGGTTTGGAAATTGATTAAGTAATGGAAGTATCTTTTGTATAGTGT
The DNA here is from genome assembly GCA_023374045.1 of Limonium bicolor. Classification (NCBI taxonomy): domain Eukaryota; kingdom Viridiplantae; phylum Streptophyta; class Magnoliopsida; order Caryophyllales; family Plumbaginaceae; genus Limonium; species Limonium bicolor. The sequence goes on along the minus strand of CM041779.1, from coordinate 215,790,555 downwards.
ACTCGGTATAAGACCCATTAGACCGATATTGTATTTGTTTGTTGCAATTGGGTTTGGGTTGGCCTAGTTAGTCACGTGGGTGACTAACGGTATTGTTTCACCCCCGGTTGTGTTGGAATTTCCGCTGCGTTATTTTTGGTATATAAGACGGGTTAGAGGATAATGGTGTGATCACCGGTAGGGGTGTTACACCCATGAAGCAAAACTAAAAGCAGAACCAGAAGTGGAAGCCTTCAAATAGAGCTAAAACCTGCAAATCAGACGGAATATAGGGGGTGAGCAAACCACAGCTCAGTAAGTGATAAACTTCATCAGCATAAGCGTGCTCAAAACATTTTTACAAAACATAGCTTATATAGATATAAGTTAGCAAATCAGATTCAAAATCAAAATGAAACGGAAGCACCTCAAAATGATACAAAGTTAAATGCAAAGCAGAGCAAAATAGAGGTCAAAAAGGTATAGCTTGACAGTGGAAGACTTTTACAGAAACTATAGAGTTTTTCAGAAATCATAAGTCACATATAGACCATCAGAAGAAGGAAACAAAACATAGGCATAGTTTCTTTAAAAATCTCATTTGCGAATACAAATCTAATCTTCGCAAAACGGAAACCATAAACCAAGGCTGACAAAACAGATGAGACAAAACGAAGCTGAAGCCACACCCACAGAATGAGACAAGCACAAAGCAGGGTCTCATTTCAGAAGCTGCCATCGCTCAAAACTGAACAGAAGCAAATCAGAATCTTATACACATCAGAACGTTATCGAAAACAAAGTTTTTAAGGGACCCTAGTTCAGAGCATACAGAATAGGTCAGAAGACCTCAGATAGCAGAACGGGTCTGAATACCCCAAATAACAGAATAAGTCTGTCGACTCCAGATACAGAATGAGTCCATCGACTCCAGACAACAGAACGGGGAATGCCCGTGATACAGATACAGAAGGACGTCCTACATAGCGCGCTACGGGAAAACTCGACCCAGTCATCCATGGCTCAGAAGGCAATAAACTAGGTCCCCAAAAAAATTATTTCACAAAACCATAATCACAAAGTTCATATCCCTAAACCAAATTTTAAAACGTACATAGTAAATAAACACTCATAGCTAACAAAAGTATATATATATATATATATATATATGCAAAGTGATGAAAATCATTTGTAAATTAATAAAACACTATTAAATAAATTATTAAATATAGTCATTGAAAAAGTAATTACAAATGAACTAATTATCGGAACACGAATCAAATATATATACGATCAACCCTCAATCCGTGGCGTATAAAGTTATATATCAAATTAGTGATAGGATACTAGGAATACAATACTGCAAATCGAAGACTGGGTTGGAAAATAGAAGTTTACGTTGTTGGCAAATATGGTCGGGAAAATAAAAACGGAACCGTGGCCGCAAATCTTTCTTATTGAACATACTCTAAAATTAGTATAGTATATTTATAACATATACCTATATACACATGTAATTAGCAAAAACATAAAATTAGTCTGTAGCAAAGTAAGCAACATTAATCATAGTCTCATAATTAAGGAAAAGAAAATACAATAGCACTTAAGATATCATATCTTTATATTTGCTGCTTAAATCAATAATTTCCACTAGTACTAGTCATTAGTGTTAGCGTGAGACATAGTCCGATCCTTATGAGCAACCATTAATATAGTCTCATAGCTACACATTATCAAAACAGTAGTAACCAAGATTTTCTGAAAATAAAAATAGTAATAATCATGGTTTTCTGAAAATAAAATAATAGTACCCTCGGGTACAGCACAACAAAGTAAAAATCATTAGATTAACCCCACGAAATCCAAACAGAGTAAAAGGTTTTATGACTACGAGATTAAATCATTAGTAATCGATAGCAGAAAATATCTATATATATAATAAACTTGACAAGAAAAGATTGTTGATAAAAAATACCAAACATGGTATCATACGATTCAAAACAGTGTATTACACATTTAAATCAGACTCGGAAGTAAATAGCAACCGTATATGAAAATTGAAGAAAACCAGAAATGGGGTTCAAGGAAATACGATTATGGCTAATAAGATAAGTAATAAGTTGGGTGAACGAACCCAAATTGTCTCAAACTATCACTTACGGTAGTTTTCAATCGGAAAACACTTATTTATGAATATATATATATATATATATGTATATGAAGTACGAACATCGACAGGAAAACGAAATCAGAACGAGTAGTAGCAATTCACAATATCAAAAGTTTAATCGCCGAATTAAGAGTACTGGTTTGTCAAAATTATAATTAACATATCACTTTCCATATCAAAGTAGGCAATCAACAAAAATACCATGGGGGTTTAAGCGGAGTGAAAACCTAAATCAAAATCAATCCAGATTCACATCAAAATCAAATATCAAAGCAAACACATTTAGAAACGAAACAAGATCTAGAATCCCCATGGGTGAACACACCTATACCGAATCCATCTACCACCTACCTCACATCCGACGCAAAGCAAATCTCCTCTACAGACTCCACACATCGCCATCTTCGAATCCTTTCTCGAACAACGAACGCTCGACTGAATCCCAGAATTCCCAAAATCAAAATTAGAAAAGGAGAGAGAACTCAACGAGAAACGGAATCAAAATCCACATCTACAAACCTCGAAGACCAATGACTCGCGAATGGATCCACAAACAAATAATTCCAACGATTTAGACTTGAGAGAGATTGGATGAGAAGGATGCAAATGGAGGAAATTTACTTGGAGAGAAGAAACAAGGAGGAAGGGAGAATGAGCGTGTAAACTGTCACTAATGCATCAAAGAGGAAGAGGAGGAAATAAGATTAAAAAAACTAGAAAATCCCTCCCTTAACTTAGAATACATAAGATAAAAGAAAGAAGTAAGGATAATTAATTAAAATAAGGAAGGGAAAAAAAGAAGTTAGAAATTCTTTTACTAACATAAACAAAATCGAAACAAGAGGCCCTTCTTCCAGAAGCTAATATAATTACAATTAGAATTGTCATAAACTCCCTTTACAAATCAGAAACAAAAGGAAAAAAATTGGGGCACAACATTTTCGGTCGATGACCCAGTTTTAGTAGGGCTGCCCAAAAAATTCTGAAACCGCGGTATCCGACCGAAACCGAAGTGAACATACTGTTTCAGGTTAACCATACCGGTTCTTGCGGTTAGTTAACCGAACCGTGTGAATTGACCGGTTTCAGTTTCGGTAACGGTATTGAATTTTCCAGAACGGTTAACCGCATGGTTAACCGTGGTTAACCGATTATATGTGTAACACCCTGGATTTTGCCTCATTAAAAAGTAGAAATGATACGAAAACAACACCGCAGACGGGGACTAAAACGGATGTCAAACGAGTCTAAAACTGAGAAACAAGGTCTGTCCGAACATTAGTCCGAACATGTAAGTTCGGACATGTGCCGAGACTTACAGTCAGACCCGTCCTCGCATGCTGTCCGAACATGTAAGTTCGGACAGATGTTCGGACACACTAATACTGTGAAAACAAAATACTCTCGGGGCCTGTCCGAACATGGATGTCCGGACGACGTTCGAAGGTCCAAATTTATAAAATCAAAATGAAAACAGGATTGAAGGGTACAAAACGACCATAATATTAATGCCAAGGGAAGTGAATTTTTATAAGCATATGTAGTGAATGTTTACCATAAAAACACAGCGGAAAAAATATTCTCAAATCCAGAGTGCTACCGCCACACTCAACCATTGAGTGCTCAGGCTAAACCTTAAACAATTCAACAGAATAAAATCCAAAACATTGCCATTTAAAATACTGTATCTCATGACAATTAATCAACTCTAGAACTATGTGGTAGCGCATTCCCAATCCCCAAACTTCAGCCAGCCATCACCTGCGATCAGAATACATAGACAAAAACACGAAGGGATCGCACAAATCAGATAAACCTGAGTAAACTCTCCATATCTGTAAAAATTATTTTAAAATTCATTTTTGTCATTTGTCAATCAGATGGGAATAGTTTATCGAGCATTAGAATAGTTCTCCAGAAATCACCATAAACAACAAAACCACTGTAGGGAGCTTTCAACAGGAGTTAATCACAACACCAATAAACGGGATCACCTATGGGATCCCAAACATTAATCCAAGGACAGTCACCTATGGGACCGTCAAACAAACCACCTACCCCTAAGCCTTAAGTGTGCACACCCCCTATGAGACCAGCAGTAACATAGAGTAGATCAAAGGGCTTAACTGCAACAATGTGTGCAGCGCAATAATAATAATCATGGGGAGCACCTATGGGCTCCCAAACAATAAAATACAACCTGTGAAAGACTCCCAATTCCAGAAACAAAATCCACAGCACAATCCAATCCTCAATTCCAAAACGTGGGGAAACAATTCCAATTTCCAAACCACAACGGAGAGTTTATAAGAACACAGTGAAACCTTTCCAATTGTTTTACAAAACAGCAGTTAAAACAACATGAGCATTGAATTTACCTGAACAATCAAATCACTTCAAGAGAACAATCCAACATAATCACTAGCAGCGCCCGTCGTCGAAATCGGAGTCTAAGTATATAATCAACAATTAGAATCTACCAAAAACACACAACCGAATAATTACTAGATTATCTAGGTAGAATACTTTACCCAACGTAATCCTAACTGGCACCGGGAAGGCGATCTGACAGCAGCAGGATGAAGAACGTGAATTTGGAAAGGTTTCAAGGTGAAGAATCGAGAAATATTTTAGTGGAAATAAGAGCGTAGAAAAGTTGCGTGAATTTTGAGAGTTGGGAGAGAAGAGTGTAATGGTGTTAGTGGAAGACGATCATATATCGGAGAGGATTGTTGATTTAAATAGAATTAATTGCAAAATAAAGGAATGCTAGTAATTTAAATAAGTGATAATCAGTTTAAAGAAGAAAAGAAAATAATGAATAATCAAAGTGAGTTTAACTGATTAGTGTTGTAGATAGTTAAAAGGGTATAACTATTATTCAGCGTGATGGAAATCCGCAAAGAGAAACAAAATCTCTAACAAATACTGGTTTAGAAATAAATAAATAATTCTCTATTCAGAATAATAGGAGGAAAGTAACTGAGCCGTTGTAACGAGATAAGGAAGAGAGTAGAATATCTAGGAAATAATTAATAAACATTTATTTAATATAGGGAAGAGATTGAAATAAATAAGGATAGAGTGAAACAAATCAGTAATCCTAGCAAGAGGAAAATAATTACGTTAAAGAAGGATCTAGAAATTAGTAATATATATTAAGAGAATAATAGAGGATTAATATCTACTAATTTTGAAGAAGTCAAATGGGATTGAACTCTTAAAGTGTAATGTTAATTTACTAATAGAAAGTAAAATTGAATTCGAACTCTAGGAATTTAAGATTAATCAATTTGAAAAAGAAATTCTAGGATTGTATTCTGGGAACTTAAATAACGTTGTAACATCTAAGAAGGATGTGTAGTATTTAAATGATAATAATATTAATAATAGGAATACGATTAGTAAGGGCAAGGACATTGCGGATAATTGTAAACATTTAGGAAGAGGAAGAATTTAATTAAGAGAAAGAATTTAATATAAGAGTAGCGTTAACTTCCCTAGGCCACTATAATACTAATTCGGACTTATTCATTCTTAAAAAGAATTATATTATTCTTAACACAAAATTCATGGGTATTTCATCTCATCCCCCTTAGAAGAAAGCTTCCCCCGAAGCTGAATCTAATGTAAAGAAACCAGTCGAGGAGACAAAGGAATGCTTGTTCCTCAGCCCCTTGGACAACCATTCCAATACATAACTCAAAAATTCAAGCCTAATTAAATGGTTCACCACATAGATAGAACTCTGAAATTTTAAGGCAAACCAACACATAGGACCAAAGTCCAAACCAATTCAATCATTCTATAATCATCACATCACATTAATAACATTAATTCAATACCAGTTCACATCCTACTAATCCACCAATTACCATGCCATTTTCCATTTTAAGTCCTCCTATAGTATACCACTTACTATATATGTCTTCCAAGAAGTCAGGATCAACACCTTAACATTCATGAATCAAGATTCCAATCTTCACCGAGAATGATAAATGAATTAACTCAATACACACCAAATAGAAGTTAACAATTAAAGGAACTCACAGAACAATCTCCAACTCATCTTTTAACCACCACATAATTCACTAAGATTAAGCTCATTCTAAGAACTTTTATTAGCCTTCCTCGAGAAGTAATTCTCCCAAAACTAAACGTTATTTCTCGAACTGGAATCCTAGATCCCTACCAGTTATATCTTGTAATCCTAAAATATACTTCTACCTTTCTTCATTGAGACTAGTTCCTCTTCTTATATTCAACACACAGCTTATAAAATTTCATCAATGTTCCAAGACCCGTAACCAATCATCCAATTTCTTATACATCTTAAACATTAACTAAATTCAAACTCTGACAATCCATAACAGAAAATCATCAAAACAACCATAAAATCAATGCACCCAATTACCAATTTTCACTGAAAAAAACATACATATGTCATTATTTTCTGAGTCTATATCTCTCAACTGCTAATCCCAAAAGTTCAATACTTTACCTCCAATATTCACATCACATTCATATAAGAAACATTCACCCAAAGGTCACAATTCACCAGTTAACCTACTCCCCCATGCAAAAGTCAATAGCCAAAACTCAAACACCAACCATCGCTTACCAACATAACCAAGATTTGTATACAAACTCTCAACCAAAATCTTAAAACCTACATGAAACACAATCCCTTAAAATCACAAAGATATTACACTTACTCTTCTATCCATGATTATATCATATATTTTTTTCAAACATAACACCAACCATGTGAACCAGAATAAATCTCTCGCAAATCGTCATCTTAAAATTTTTTTGTATAGCAGTTGATTACCTCTCAAATGAAGTACCCAAACTACAGTTACTCATTGCCCACCAATGGCTCAAATAAATAATATAATCAACTCTATACAAATCAAGACGCGGGGTTAACCATTTAACAATCGTCAATGAGGACTCATCATAAGTCCTAATGCATCACACCTCCCCAAATAATTTCTAGTTAGCGTGGACACTAGTGTCTCCACTACACTTAGCACAGGATTAACCAACCATCATCTTAAAATAGATATCCATCGCAAAAAAGATCTCAAAAAATCTCAGTTAAGCAATAACCATAATATATGCATCCAAAACACAAGAGAATAAATACATCCAATCAATGAACTATAGCCCAACGGAAGAGCAAGACACATATTTGTTATTTCAAATCAACCGAAAGGTTAATAATGTTTCACCTCCTGTAAGTTAGTATAAAATTCATACAAGGACATAACAGGAATCACAACAAAATGTTCCACAACTCATACCCTACCCTTTTTCCATTTAATCCTAATTCCAATTTAGACACTTCCATTAGCTCAAGTCAACCTCTCGACCCTATAACATAACCGGTAAGACCAACACAACAATTCCATTGATAATTTCTACAATAATCTCCAGTTACAAGTATCATAATTCTAATCCTTTCTCTATCTACTTAATGCTTCCTCTATTAAGTCTACAAAACTCAAGTTATTTCCAAACACCGAATGCTCAGTTAAATACTACCTTATTTTATTGTTATATAATGAGGCATAGTTAATCAATTTTGTAACAGGCTATGAGAATTCGTCAAGATTTATATACAAACAATTACAAAAATAAATTTCAATAAGTCAGAACCACCATGGTCTCTTCAACACTTAGCATGAGATTCATCAAAAATACTATCACATAAAAAATATTTATCACAAAACTTCTCGAGAAGATCAACATGAATAATCACTTAGTGTAACACCCCTACTAATAATACAATGCTTATCGTCCAATCTCCTTACACATCAGATACACGCAGCGGATACTTACTTACATAATGTGGGTGATACAATGCCGTTAGTCACCCACGTGACTAACAAAGCTACTACTACTACACACAGTATCGGTCTGGTGGACCGGAATCCCGAGTACTACAATCTACAACACAATCTCCTTTTACCAAATACTACAACAATCTTAATACAGTACAATACTCCAAGTACAATCCAATACAATCTACATACCGAGTTTACTAGGTTCCTTATACGAGTATAATACCTCTTCAAGTTCATACATATTCACTAAGAGACTACCTACTACCCATTCCTCACTACTACATTACTTTCTAATACAAGGGGTGTGCTAGTTAATACGCCTCTACCTTCTGCTACTACTATCCCATGTAGTCGCCGGTCTCGTGCCTTGACCACATACGCTTCGGGTACCTGCACACTAAAAAATGTCCCCCGAAGGGGTCAGCTTTCGCTGAGCATGATAACCGCATACCCCGCGTACTAGTGAGGGTACGCCGACCACTTGGTCGAATACATGCGGTTCATTTTCATACAACATACATGCATACATGCTCTTATACGCAATACAAGAATACTTACGCAAGCATACACACATACACTTCATTACATACATGGAGTACAATATAACCATAAAATACATACTTACCTTCTTCCGAATACATATTCCCAATACATACACAATTTACAATACGGTTAGCTTCATTGGTCCACCCGGGTTAATCGGGTGGAGATTACTCTTTTACTCATTACTTCATACATACGCATACATACTCATTCTCATACTCATACATACTTACTTACTCTTACTCTTACTCATGTTAAGTCGTCGGGACCTCCGGCCCGGGGACTACTCCGTCCCACCACCGGGATTTACTTGGTTCACTAATCCAGGATGCTACCCACTTAAGGGATTTGGGCCGTGGACCAGCTTACGAACCAGGAATCGGATCCAACCTCTTGTGTCACCTCATCCTCACGCGTGGCCGAAGCTATATCGGACTTGTACTCATTCCAATTTACTCACTTAAGTTAGGAGTTAGCTAGTTAGGAATTAGCACAAGTCAACTGTCAAGCCACAATAGTACAGTACAAGTTCAAATACACATCCATACGAAATACAGTGCAACATACAGGTACACTACAAAATACAATACACATCATCATCATCCATATGTTTCATGAATTATACAAACTATTGTTCAAGACAAATATCAAGAACAATGTAAACAAGCACAAGTAAGTGCAATATAATCCGGTTCGTGCATTTATCTTATTAGGTGGTCAAATAAGCATACAAATCGGGGTAACCAGATTAGGATACAGGGCATGAAGAAATCATACCTTTCACCGTTGTATTTGTATCCCAACGTCCCTCCGGTATTCACAATTCAAATCCTATGATATACATACATTCAAACGATTAATCTAACTATTATTACTTAATTCGTACTTACTATGTCCTCACACTTCTTATACTTACACATTACTTATTTACTTTTCTTTACTTTAAGTTTTACTTCCTTACTTAACTTAGGTTTACTTACTTACATATACATGTACATATGTATAGGTGGGTATACATATATATACACATATACACTAGTTACAATCATTTAGTTTTTTTTTTTTTGTAAGTTATGGGTCGACCGACCCACCGACCGACCCAACCCTGGGTCGGTCCATTCCAGTAAGTTTCGTTCTCTGAAATTTCTCCCGACCGACCCAGAACTATTCCGACCGACCCATACACCTCTGGGTCGGTCCATTGCCGAGAGTTTCGGGTCTGTTGTCCAAGCTCCGACCGACCCACCGACCGACCCACCTCTGGGTCGGTCGAAGTGCGAAACTTCGACAACAGAAAATTCGAGTCCGACCGACCCACGTCCGACCCACGGCTCCTGGGTCGGTCCACTCCCGAAAGATTTATTTTCGTTTCTTAAGCTCCGACCGACCCACGGTCCGACCCAGACTCTGGGTCGGTCGGTAGCAGAATGTTGCTACAGACCTTATTTTTCGATTCCAATTTCACCCATTGTTTCCCCAATCTTCCTACATACATCCTAACATGTTTTTACACAATTTAAACCCCCTAATACTCCTTAGCCCATCCACCAAATCCATTACTAAATCCATTAAACAACTTACACAATTCCTTACTTCCTTTCAACACTTACAATAGTTCCTCCAAGTAGTTTTTGCTACAGATTTTGGGTTCCTATTTCCCCATACATAGTTCCCTCTCCTAATGCTATCTTACCATTCCAATTCATTTCCAAGCAACTACAATATCTATACCCAAGTCCAACTCTCCTTTTTACCAATTCTTACACACTAACCTTTCCTAACTTCTCCATACATTCTTATACCCTTTTGCTACAGATTTTCACACTTACACTCCCCTTCTACATCTCCCTCTTCTATTGGCATTTCTAACACCCCTAATGTATTAGAATACATTATTCATCTCTCTCAACTTACCCTCTGTTTTCCTTAATCGAAATCTGTTACACACTCACATTAGTCACCTAGTTTTAATTCTCTAAGTGTTCTAATCCTAGGCAAATTTTGCCATAGTCTCCCCTATAATTTTATACACTCACCACACTGTTTTACTCACATCTCATTACTCAATTCACCTGTTTATATACAACACCAAAATACAAGCTCCCATACATTATACCAATACTAAAACACTCATAAAAATTCCTGCACTCAACCACTAACTCCCAATCTGTTTTCAACAAGTTTTACACATCTTTTAAAGCTTCAAAATACTTATATCCTCTTACACATTATACCACTAGTGCATTACCATTTTACAATACACATTTCCATTCTTAAAAATCTGTTACATACTCATTTACAAGACTACACAAGGACAAGTATATTACCTTGTTATTTCACAAGCTTCTTCTTTCTTTCTCCTTCCTCTTTCTCTACCGGTTTTGAAGTCCCAATTCCTCTAACACTACCAACGTTTATATACATGCTTCAATACTAAAATTTACACTAAATCTTATTTAGGTTTTTAATGTACATTCTAGGGTTTAGGAGTTTCGTTACCTTGCAAGGGTTTATAAAACACTTGGAGTAGCTCAAGAATAATCTTTCCCACCTTTCAAAATGCCAAAACCGGCTGGGCACAAGAGGAGCAAGCAAGGGTTTAGTTCACATTTTCGTTTTGCCATTTAGGCTAGAAAAAGATGGAGCTTTTGAAGATATTTTTACCTTAATAGAACAAGGAGAAGGAGGGCCTTCTAATGGTGGTGTTGAAGCTCCAAATGCTCCATACCCATGGAGATGAAAGTTGTTGTTTTTGATTTTTGAAAAGATAGAAAGGTAGCTCTTGAGGAGAGGATTCCAATGGTGGTGTTTTTATAATTTTTGGAAGAGGTTTACTAGAGTAACAAGAGGAGAGAAGTGCTAGTTTTTGTGTTTGTTCTCATTCCTCCATGGAAATCGATGAAGAAGAAGGAGGAAGAAGGAGAGGGTGCTGGT